>JAOSBP010047173.1:0-25758 GCA_027563825.1 Erythroxylum mucronatum | reverse complement strand
GCCTCATTTCTGACAACAGAACCTGCTTTGTCTGATAAGAACGTCATGGAGGGTTGGTTCATTGAAGTTCTACGCCTTCGAAGTGGGAGGCTCGATTAGTACCACATACTACATACGTGGCACGCTCGATGGCCCCCGCTGAGTGCCTGATGCGACAAGCGCTCCAGCTTGGCCGCGTGGAAGTTGCCTCAATTGCTATTATTAGACCCTACAACTGACAGTTCGTGTCTCTGCTCTTACGGCAGTCAAGCTACTGCCCTAGGTGGATCCTGGTCTCGGCTTCGATTCACGCTTTGAGGTGCTTCCAAAAACGACCAAACCCCGAAACAAAGCTTTGATCTCGATGTTTTCTTATCGGGAACTTGATTGCATGGCCCCAACTGAAGGCTACCTGGAGCGGCACATTGATCTCTGGCATTTGGGAGAACTTTGGTAACTCACAGGTATTAGAATAGGCCGTGGTCACAATCGCGTCAAGGTTTACATGGCGGAAAGCGACGACCGACAACAATGTGTAGCCTAATTGATACGCGAGTGATGATGACATATCTAATCTCGTACTCTGAATGCATGTAGTCTATACAATGATGCAACGCAAAATAGCATCAGCATTCGACTACCTTTCACCATTCAAGCCCCATAGCTATTCCAACACCATACCGTTGCATGATGAAGAAGACAACGCAGCGGAGTCTCTCCACGGCTAAGTCCATACGGCGATCAAGGAGTCTGGAAAGTTGCTTGAACACAAATCCGAACACTCTCCTTTCATATCTTACGTGAAGTTCCAACAGCTATGTCCAGATTTTGTTGATTCACGACGGACCAATGATGAGTTCATTTAATGTTCGTGAGCGCCCAGCACGGAGATGCCGTTTTGGCGCAAGGGGGAGATTTGTAATATTACTTGCGACAATCGGGCCGTCTCAGCTGCGCTGAGCCTTACGATATGGTAAATGAGTTCAAAATCTCGTCTCGCTTTAATGTCCCTGACTACCGTGGAATGGCTTGTCCGAGTCGTATCAACATTACTTCACTTATCGTACACAATGCCATTTTCAAGACTTGCCTTAGGTCTACTCGCAGTGACTTTGAGAAGTGCGGCCGATATCACGGAGGTGGAAGACCTCGCAAACAGTCGGGCTCATAGCGTGATGGCTCAGTCCAGATCAAGTGTACCTACTTACTGGAATAGGACGTGGTCAAACGATGCATCGCGCACTTGGAACATGACTGGATCTAGGTGCAGAACTTCGTGAATTTGCGTGAACACTTTCATGGACTGATCGTTACTAGTCACGCGAATGTCTCACTTGCCCATGGGTTTTTAACACGCTCCTCTAATACAGGGACCGGCACATTTGATCAATCAGTCGGCAGAACTTCGCTTCCATATGTCAACGACAATTGGCGACACTGTCACATTTCCTGGGTCTCCTATGACAAGCCACGAAGCTCACTGGGTGATGACCTGTGTATCTTCTCGAGATCCACCGGCAATGAGCCACCACCGCCACCTGCATCTACCACAAGATACTTACGCCCCGATCCCCAAAAATCAACCGTTCCTACGCACATCGAGCCCCCTCGAATTATTCCGTCACCCACAGTCCAGACTCCGGACCCCGGCAACAACGGAACAACAGTAACCATAGACCCCAGTACTATTATGATTGGCACATCGACCCTCGCCTACACCGCCTTTTTCTCCCCTATTCCCGATTTCCAGCAATCAACCAACCCGGCATCTCAGACAATACCCGCTCACGTCTCCGACCAGATCGCCATCCTCGTCCTCGACGGCAAAACCCTCTACGCCGGCGGTCCTGATGCCACGATCGCAGGTGTACGTGTCAGCATGACCGAAGCACCCGACGTAGCGGAATCAGCTGGAGCAACGTCTGTGCATCTCTTCGTGCTCAACGCAGTCATATTGACCCTTTTCAGTGAAGTCGAACCGGCGACACTTATCTCCGCGGGCACGATGACAGGAGGTGGTGCGACTAGCTTGCGGATCGCGAGTATGGTCGGTGGAAGGGCGATCAACTCTACTGTCCCTGCTGCTAATAATACTGCTGCTACTACTACTACTGACGCGGGGGAGTCCGCTCCTCTGACGGATTTGACGTCTACCGTGAAAGGGAAAACCACGGGTGTGCACAAGACGGAGGGCTGGGATAGTCGTAGTAGTAGGGTTCTGGAGGTGGGAATGACGGTTACGGGCTCCTTCACGGGCAAGGCGACTGCGGTTTCGGGGACGACGAATGCCAATGTTCGGACGAGTTCCGATACAAGGAGCTCGAGGGATGCGGAGGAGGGGACGACGGCGGGTGCACCGGTTTCGACTTTGGTGGTTGGTTCGGGCTCAAAGCGTTTGTGCGAGCAAGAGTGGGGGTGGAGATGGTTTTTCGCGGTGGGGGTTCTGCTGATGCTGATGGTTTGACCGAGATGAGGGCTTTGAGTACGGTGAAAGCGATGATACCAGTCAGAAAGAATTGGGTGGAAGAGCTTTTCGCTTCGCTTGCTCGATTTAACGGAGCTTTTGTAATAATGAGAGTGGTGCACGTACAAAGACTACATCCAAACCCAAGTCATGCCATACAAAAAGCGCCAACTTGGTGATCCGGTTCACATTCGAAGGGCAAACATGATGATGGCCAGCGCGATGCCCAGAATGTACACCGCGACGGCTCCCGTCACCACTGGAACAGGCTCTCAAGAAGCCGGAGGAGGAGCCGACGATAGTCCTGAGACGCTTGCCCTCAGGTGAATCCCAAGTGTTTTGTGCTAGGATATTATGAGGTTCCTCACAGCACTCGGACTTCATCGGTCGGACGGCCGGTTGCGGCCATGCTCTCCCGTTCTATGCCCAATGTACGTACACTCAAAGGAATTGGTGCATGTCAGCAGAAGGCAAACATTGTCATGCAGAATGCCACAACGAGCGAAAAGCTAGCAGCGGCGTCCCGTGTTTGAAGCGGCACCGCAAACGAGCGAGCCAACCAAAATTGAAAGATGATTCACTGTGGGGACGGTCTGAAACAATCTGACCACACAATTCTCGTGCATAACTCCAGGGATAAATCATGCTTTCCATTAAATGGTAGCGTCGTGTCAGACACTGAGCTCTTTCCATCCCTTTACTCAAGAAACTGAGCGTCGCGACCATGGACGACGTTACTCCCGTTCTACAGAAGCCTTGAAAGCAGTACCCGATGCTCAGAGACTCCCGACAGATCGTGCGGTAGGTCATACCGGCTGCCCGAACAAGCAGAATTGTGACCAAACAAGGAAGATGCTAATCACGATCGACGGTTCGACGATTAGGGTCAACCTCCTGCAGTATCTCTGGGCCAAGACGCAGGGATTTTTGCTCCACCCAAAAATTCCCAACGATATCAAACGGGTAGCAGACGTAGGGACAGCAACTGGGTTCGTCAATCGCCCTCATCTTTATCTTCGTTCCTATTGCACCCTACATTCTGACTATATCTCACCACCAGGCTCTGGCTATGTGAGGTGCAAAAGTCGAGGCCGGATATTGAAGTGCTGTCCGGCTTCGACATATCGTCGGACTCCTTTCTCAAGCCTCGTGATCTCCCCGAGGCCGTCACACTGAGCGTCGTCGATGCCACAGGTCCGGTACCGGAGGAACTGAAGGGCAAATACGATGTCGTGCACTTGCGGCTGGTAACGCCGGCGATTCCCGAAGGAGATCCGACTCCACTGATTGCCCATGCCTTTCAACTCTTGCGTAAGTCGCACATACCTTTAGCCCACAATTTCCCGACTCGAAGTGACTCACATTCGAACCCAAGGTCCTGGAGGATATCTCCAGTGGGAAGAGTTCGATCCCATGGAGGTGGATCTGCACATCGAGGAGCCCGTGGAGAAGCCGTCCAACCTTGAAGGCGTCGCGGGCATGATTCGCGCGTCAGGGCGACAGATGTACGTGTGCCTCATTATCTCCCCTCTTCGAAGCATTCTCGGGGGTGAAACCATGACCCGCTGACATCTTTCACGAATATGAAGGTGGGTGGGAAAACTGCCCAGTATCCTCGAAAGCAACGATTTCGGGATTTTGGCTGTCGAGCACAACCCTTGCCCCAAATGGCATCGCCTCATGATAACCTTCCTCATCTGTCAGGTGGTCATCGAGGTCTCCTATGCCAATCTGGATGTCAACGGACCGTCTGGTTTGGGCGAAAAAGTCCGCGCCCGTGCAGCGGCGGCGATGGAAGAGGCGGCACAGGGTTCATATGCAGGCTATCTCTTCCAGACGGTTATTGCGCGAAAGCCCTTGTAATTTGTTTGAGAGCTCGTGTCTCAAGTCATTGGAAACCCGTCGAGGAATGTACGACATGCCTCGGCAATAGTGGAGAGCGCAGGGTAGCAAATCTGGAACCGTAGATAGGCTCATTGATTGGCATGTAACGATGGAAGTAATTCGCGCCAAGTGGCACGAAGGTGCCGCTTAGGAACGAAAGCGGGAAATCTTTTGCAGGCTGACCTTGGTAGTGCTCTTCGATTGAGTTTATCCATCCTTCACGATATTCAACAAGTCTTGTCTCTACTTCACACAACCACATTCTCCGCATCTTTGACGCACTAGAGTGGTGAGAGAAGCTGCACAGCATCTTAGTAGGGATCGTGAGCTCATCATTCCAGATCGAAATCGCGCGGTTTCGTCACCCAGGGCGTTTGATCTGAACAACTTGCGGTATAGGCTGACAGTAGGCTACAACGCCAGCCGAAGGCTTCCGGCTATATGCAGATCTGATCCACTCTCATCGAGAGCCCAGCTTTTAGTTTGACCCCAATCGATAACCAGCTAGCGAAATTACTAGTGAGAACTCACGACTAGTCGACCATCCTCTTGACATTGTTAGGGCTTGTGACGACCTTCCCAATCATCTACCTATCCCCATTCTGGACTCTGTGCTTCATTAACTAAATTATCGTCATGTCACGGATGAAGTACTGCGAGTGAACTACGAGAATCGCGTGCGAATGTCAGCGGCAGGCGAGGTTCAACCACCAAGGTCACAGAACAACCATAGCACCGAGAGTCCGGATGATGTGAGCATGTATCTCCGGTATTTGGTGGGCTACCAATTGTTGAGTCTTCCCTACAGACTTACAAATAACCAAAAACGCGTAAGAATCAAAATGTCACGCCTCATTCTCTAACAATTTGCGCCTTCCCTAATCCTCATCATGAGCATCGAGCGGAAGACGCTATGAGAATCTCCCATTCTGCCGTGCCTCAGGGTACCGAGCTCCCTCTCTACCATAAGCTTACTCATGATTACGGGTGAAATCCCACGTCCAAGCCAATGATTGCTCGACCGTACACCCACCTTGGATGTCAACGGGAGGAAGTCGAATACCGGTCATCATCATCGTCATCCCTGTCCAAACCGTGCGAAACTCTAGGCGTTCCGTTCATCGCGCGATACCGCGAGGTAGTTCATGCTGGCGACATGGCAGAACCAACTGACTGAATTGATGCGCGGTGAGCCGACACCCGGGTGACAACAGCTCATAGAAGTCTCCAGCTTACAGAATAGAAGCGTGTTGCGTTGCAGGTACGGAAAATTCTCCGAGTCATGAAAGAAACAGAATGTCCTTCCTCGGTTGAAAACCGGGCAAAACGACGACAGCATCGCTCGCACCCCCAGAAAACTTTCGGACTGACAAATATGTCATTCGCAACGTATTGAACAAAGCGTTATGAACATGGGACGCCGTCGTAGACAAAGTTTGATGACCAGCTGCAGCCGTCGGCTAAGCAAGTGATAGGTCAAAGTCCTCCCAGTATATCAAGTGAACCAGTCAGTCCATCTTGCGCCCCCGATTGTACCTCATCGGCTGATTGACGCTAGACAGCATCCGTATGGTAGCAACGATCAATACAGTCGGCGGGCTCGACTTCATGCGCATACGTCTTAGCGTAACATCATGCTCACCCATGTTCCTCTCGAGCTCGGTACAAAGAGGGTCGATGTCAATGCTACTTGTTTGCGCATCAGCTCCCCGCAAGAATTACCCATAAAATGCGGCCAACATGCCCGCTACGGCAAAACAAGTCGGCTTCAACTATCTTGCGGATTTGAGTTATTTGGCCGGCAATTTGGGTCACCGTGTTCTCGATGGGTAGAACAATGTGATCGGCCTGTGATCGCAGGCAAGCCTGAAAACCATGTTCGATCAGACGAGCGGTAAGGTCGTCGCGACATCCGTCCAATTTGCCAAGCTGCTCGACTATACCCAAACCATGCGGACGGATTCACTTCGATGGCTGTTCGGATCCTCCAGCCGTGTCACTCTGAGCGTGAAGGATACCTGGTGGTCAATTGTTGCGTTGATGTTCATGAGGATGATATTCTGACCCTCGATATGCACCAAATCAGATGCGCTATGCATCATATTCCCCATTCAACCCATACATAGCATAACATTGTAATGCGTGTAGCACCTTAAGATGCATGGATGGAGATGAATACCATGTAGATTCGTGGTGACGCTATTCATTGATTGGACTGGAGCCTGTGGAGAAAATCAACAGCTTTGATATTCCCAAGAATAGATCCGCTGGCTCGCCGTCTCCGGCAATGTCAGAAAAACCAACTCAGCTCTACACGTACGGCCATCACAACAACCATATCAGTACCCCCAGCCAAAACCTCCACCCAACCCCCCATCAAGTTCCCAGCCAATCTCAACCTCGCCTCTCCGCCCAACTTCTCACCCCTCTTACCGTCCACCCTCTTCCCCCGCAAACCGATACACCACCTCCCCGAACCCATCCACGGCAAAAACATAAACCCACACCAACTCCTCCGTCCCCTCATTCCTGATCCCATGTTCCGCGTTCCCGGGTATGAAAACCATCCCTCCCTTCTCGACCTTTTCTTCCCTGCCCCCGACCGTCATCGCACCCTCTCCTCCAAGGATGAAGTAAATTTCTGCTTGCTCGTGGCGGTGCAATTTCAGGAACCCGGTCTCGGGCGGGCACCTCGCCACGCCCGCTGTGATGGCGTTCGAGGGTGTTTGCGGTGAGGACAGGAGGGTTTGCCATGTGACCTCGCCTCGAGAAGGGGTCGGGAAGGATTCGCTGGGGAGAGATGAGATGGTGGAGGCGTGGAGGAAGATCGGTCCCACGTTCCGCTGTAGTGCGGGGATCGGGAGAGGAGCCGGATGGGCGTCGCTCGGGCTTGGGGTGGAGGTTGACGGGCTGGGGGTCCTTTTCGGGAGGATCTTGGGCTTGGATGAAGAATTTCCCATCTTTTGCGGGGTTGGTATGTGGAATATCAGGGATATGGACGAAGTTATTTGTTCGTTCAGTCTACGATATATGTTACTGGAACACGGAACTGTTGCCTTGATTAGGAGAGGGCTTCCGCGAGACCATGACGTCAAGGTACAGTCGCTAAGAAATTCAAGATGGTCATGCTTCTGTGTGATGAAGCTCTTCCCAACTTTGTTTGTCGATGAGATATGTCTGGGCTGTGGGGTCGATGTTGGTTGAGACCGGTCAGTGTCGATGGTGATGCAATTGTCGACGGACGAACGTTTCCTGAAATAGAAGCTCTAAACTTCATAACCTTCCTAGCCGTCGGACAGAGAGCTGGCTTTGTCTGAGTTAGATGACTTATATCTAGACAGTAGAGAGCTAAGGCAACGTCGTTAGCGAAATAGCGTGTGCGAGCAGTCTGCTGTCTCTGCTAAGTCATCAACTTCTCCTGGTAGAGCCGGCCAATTTCGTCAATATACACGAAGCCTACAGTAAGATGTCACGATATAGAGACCTGGTAGTGACTATCATATTTTATATGAATGAAGCTAGTTTAAAGAATTATATATCCGTGGATTGGTGTTGGCAACGTCATTCGTTACCCATACCATGTAGCACGCGATAGTGTTCCTATCGGATGTTGCGTCGATCCGACAGAACCCGGAACAATCATTAATGTTCATTAACGAAGTGTTGAGGCTGTGCTACCAAACTAGCGACCGCTTCCAGGAACCGAGGCTGAACCTCTGCATCCTTTTCTTCAGCTTCGAGGTCATCATCAAGATCAGCAACTTGCAAGAGGAACGACAATGCATTGCAATGGAATTTGTCTCGTGCTCGCGCACACGAAGCGAAATCGTCAAGACGACAACGACTTGCCATCGTCGTTCGCTATTGGGAGCTCATCAAAGCGTCATTACTCCAGATACGATGGGGACGTAATAAACGCCGGTCAGGATGAGCACTATAAGCAAAGAGTTTCCGCCCCGTTGCAACCCTGGCAGATGAGGGTACTGCATCTTCATCCGATGAGCATTTCAGGCATTGAGGAGGGCTTGAAAGCGGATCTTATTGTCGTCAACTTGAACCTGCTGGAAGGCGTCTTGGAAGAAGGCAGCGAACATATAATCCATTATACAGCCATCTCATACTGCTGGAGTCCGTTTGATGAGTCATGCGTCCTCCTTTTTGATGGAAAATCAAGGCCAATCTCACGCACCTTTCACACGTGTTTGAAGGCCCTTCGACATTCGACAGATCCGACATTTCTGTGGATTGACGCGCTCTGCATCAACCAGAAGGACGACGCGGAAAAGTCGCAGCAAATTGCCAATATGTTGGACATCTATAAGAAAGCTGATAATGTGATAGCATGGTTGGGACAGCAACATCCCACCGGCCCTCTCGCCCTCGCCTCGATACGCAGAATGTCAGCAATTTTGGACAAACTATCTCATAGCAATGACGATGTCGTGGACGGTCAGGTCGTGCACCAAGCTTGCTGCGTCGACCAAATGAAGTCTATATATCTGGCTCTGTTTGGGTTGTATACCTGACCCTGGTTACGTCGTACTTGGATACGTCAAGAAATTTATGGTGCGAGGCGACTGGCCGTTCAGTATGGCGATAATAGGGTATCGTGGCGGTGCTTCGTTCGTGGAGCCAGGTTGATGCCGGCGGTGAGATCAGTTCTGCTTCAAAATGAAGTGGACTTTGAACAATTCCAGGTTGGTCCTTCCGAGATGCGCATTGCACAATTGCTCGAAGAAGCTCAAACGAACGCAGCAATGCCGCCCAACGGCGTCAAACCACCGCGGGACCTTTTGGAAGTACTCGTCTCATCGGAGAAATTCGATCTAACAAATCCGGTGGACACGTTTTACGCGGTGCTAGGCATGTGCAGTGTTCCTACCG
Source organism: Erythroxylum mucronatum (assembly GCA_027563825.1). Classification (NCBI taxonomy): domain Eukaryota; kingdom Viridiplantae; phylum Streptophyta; class Magnoliopsida; order Malpighiales; family Erythroxylaceae; genus Erythroxylum; species Erythroxylum mucronatum. The sequence goes on along the minus strand of JAOSBP010047173.1, from coordinate 16,547 downwards.
TCACCCCAGTCTCTTCGCGAGGCAACAGCAGCGCGTTCGACGAGAGGAGGCCGTGGTTGTCGATACCTCCAAATCGCTCACCGAGGTATATCATGACGCATCTATTTACATCCTTGCCCGGATAGGTAAAGTCAGTAGCTGGGCGTGACTATATGATGCGTATAAGAAGAGCCCTCTGCATGACCAAACAGGCTTGGCGACGTGGGCAGTTGACTGGCGATCAGGCCTACTTGGTGAGGACCACCGCAAGACAATCACGGAGAACTTGCAGGCATTTCAGCTCTCTTATCCGTACCGCGACGACCACGTTTCGTTATCCCTCGGTTCCCACTCGCGCTCCGGGATCATCAATATCGGACCCTTCTTAGGCTGGCATCCGCCCAAACCTTTGGAGTCGAATCGCTCCATCCTGCGCGTGCACGTCAGGGTACTCAACTACGTCGCTTACCTCTCCGATTACACCTGCCACTTCGACGATTTTGTCAGCGGACGCAGAGTGGACGAGTTCCGCCTTGGTCGTGCCGGCGTGTCAATTCATGCAAGGGAACGCCCCAGTCACGATGACTATATCTTTTCATGCGTCCCACGAGAACCCATCTTGTTCGACCATGCGTCACACCATTGGCGTGTAGCCATCCTCGGTGTCGCTCACGACGCGCAGCTCTGCCTCGTGCCGTCGAGTGCGAGGAAGGGAGATCTCATCGTTGCGCTTGGGCCGGACATGCTACCCGTCGTCCTGACTGCCAGACGGAACGCGGGTCGTGAGACCGCCGGCGGATTGTTCCGCGCGAGAGATGATCCGTACGAATGCGTCCAGGTCGAACCAAACCGGAGCACACATACACTCGCGTCCAAACTTGCCAGTACGACGACGGCGAGTAAAATTCTGATCGCGATCCACTTCTCACTTTTTCTTGGCCCTGGCACAGCAATTGTCCCGTGGAACGTCCCTCTGAGTTTCGGGAATGTCTACCTGGTCGTCTACGGTGCAATTTTGGTTTTCAATATCGTTGTCTTCCATTCGCATCTCAACAAACTTTTCAAATACTGGATACCGGCCCATGCAGATCCCCTATCAGCAATAGTAAAGGAGGAAATCTGGGGCATTACAAGTATGCTGACACCCATCTTCATGTTAGCCTGTCAAATTGTATATACTTTCACCTTCTACGAGAGAAACGATGCTGCGATCGTGGCCGGTGCGATGACCGTGGGATATTCCGTGATTCAGCTTGCAGAAGTCCTCCGGAATATTCTGTGGCAGATAGAGCACAGAGTCGTCGAGGAGATCCGTCGAGGAAGAGTTTTAGATCATCTAGACGATGCGAGGGAGAGAATCGGCAAGGATTATGATTTTTTGGGCCCGGCATTTGTCCGAAGAGATAGAGCTCGGCCATGGATGACGTTCGAGATAAGGCCTTGGTGGCTGAGGTGGTGTCTGCTAAAGCTCTTCTTCGCCGCGTCTAAACTCTACGGAAGCCGCCTGCGATCAGACCGTGTTCAGTTCTATCAGCTCTACCACAACATCTACAGCCGTTATAAAGCTCCACCCGACCACGAACGTTGGTTTGAGCGGTCCATACAGGAATTCAGATTACACTAATGGTGCTTCTGGCCCTGGAGATCGACTCATAGCTTCTAACTTAGTGATCTTGTTGCATGATTTCTAACAACGTTCCGCTGAAGACTGTGGACAAGTCGGACCATCCGCATTAATACCAGCATAATATCACGAAGCTGTAACACACAGATGGTGACATCATGTCGAAGAACAGACAACCGGTACGAACAGCGCGACATGTCGATATTACAGACTCAGTATTGAGTTGCAAGTATATAACATTCAACGAAGAAAAGACGTCAGACGTGTTAGATCATACTCGTTGAAAGCATACATCTTTCCGACTCTCCCTCACCTAGTCAGTAGAACAATGTTTCCCCTCCTCTCATTACCACTTCCCCGTCCCCTTACACACGAGCGACTACTCCTCCCCATGCTCTCCCCTCAGCTTCAAGAACTTTCGCATCGCATACCTCCTCTCCCCAAACCTCTCCAAATCAACAAGCTCCTCCCCCCTCCTCTCGAACACCTACCTCCTTGTCCCACCCTCCCCATCCCCGACCAAAACCGTATACCTCCCCCCCTCAACCGGACGCACCGGCAAAGCCTGGAACAACCTCCCCGCCTCCTCCTCCATCACCCCCTCAAACCCCCCGTTTCCACGCTCCTTACTCCCAACAAACTCCACCGCAAACTCCCTCAGCCGCGTGAGCCCCATCAGCCTCCCCCTCATCGCGACGTACGACTCCCTGTAAAAAGCGAGATGCTCCGCGATCCCCGTCGTTCCAGGGCTCTGAAACTCCTCCTTGACCCGCGCGTACTCGCCCGCGATCCTGAGGGGCATGGCGACGGACACGACGTAGGACTCCGGGAAGACTTTCAGGAGATCGAGGGTGATGGAGTGGTTCAGCTCGGGGCGCTCGGTTCCGTCGTTGACGTAGATGCCTGCCGCGTCGAAGGAGGGGGTTTGGGCGATGCCGTTGATGCGCACGGAGAGGGTTCGGAGGGATTGTGCGAGGGTGGGTTGCTCGCGTAAGAATTGGGCGAGGCTGTGGAGCCCGTTGCAGCGGGTTGGGCGGTTGAGGGGGAGCCAGGAGAGGAGTTCGTGGTGGATTTGGTGGTTGAGGAGGAGGAGGCTGTAGAGTCCGTCTGGAGCTTGGGGTCTGGAGTTGAGGAAGTGGGTTCTGCGGATGGGGTCGTCGTCGGGGAAGGAGTTGGGTTCTTTGGCTTTCACTACGAACGGGATGTCGTAGGGGCTGAAGTGGTCGAGGACTGGGTTGATGGCGAAGTCGAATATCAGGTGGCGGATCTCGGGGCAGATGTTGAGGAGACTTGGGCTTCTCGTTGCGTGAGCATCATGCTGGGGTGACGTCGATGGAGTGGCATCGTTCACCGCCGGTGGGATCCAGTCATTGAAGTGTCGAACGTTGGGCACAGCATCCCGCGAGGCTTGATCCCACCTCTTTGTGCGCGCCATATCCCAGAAAACGACTTGAGACCGATGATGTTGATTTTAAGATGGACATCGATTCTAGGCTCCAGCGCGACTGCCTAGTCTCAAAACTTAGCTGCCCTTGGCCCGTTGAAACGGATGCCGGTGGTCGTGTCAGTGCTTCTAGCTGTGCAGCTAAGCACTTCCGGCGTACTCCGTCGCAACCGATCGCTTTGTGCAAACGCATGTTGACTTGACCAAGACTGGCGCAAGGTCAAAACAAATTCATCGAGCGGCTTGGCGAATTGAGACTGTTGAGCCTCGGACAGCGAAGAGCAAGGGTGCCAATGTCTGAGCCTTGCTTACGCTCAACAAACGCCCCATTAGCGCCCGGGCGAGCGCCCAAAGTTTGGAAACTCAACGCAATTAAACCAGACACCAGCGATGCAAGCAACGATCCAAGCACGAACATGGCGATAGAATGTGCGTCGCAATCCTCGACTACATGAAGTTCTTACTTTCGTTCAATGTCCTCCGATCTCATAACTTGGAAGTGAACCGGAGTGTGAACTATCTAATCAGAATAGAATCACATCCTGTGTCTGGATCTCGGTACTCCTACAACTGACAATGATCGAAGTAGTTCCAGCGCGATTATTCTTCATTTGTCTTCCCTATTGGCCTGGTAGTCCAATCGGGCCGAGCTGATCCAAATCTTTTATGTTGGAGCCATCGCTATCAGTGCACCATGTCACAGATCCGTGGCTGAGACCATGATGCTGTCATCTGCTTACCTCCAAGGCTTAAAGGGCAACTACACGACATGGAAAACTTTTCATGCAACCCATCGTTCGTTGCCTGATATCCTTCTTTGACTGCTTCGTCATTCTTGATATATAATACGCATTGTCCTCTCCTACAGCATCGGATCAGGATGAGACTTCAACATCCAACATGTTACCCCGGTGGGTTGTTTTGCTTTTCCGTCTGTCGACAGCTGGGACAGTTGCAATGTATGACACCAGGACGAACGAAGGGCGATTGCAAGAAGCAGGTCGCTATGTGCCTGGCAGAAAGATGGTTGCTGCGAGTTGGACTCATACATCGATCGTCACAATATTTTCACAATCCGCTGCGACATCACATCCGGTCGGTGATTGTATGATTGAACGCAACCTGTCAACAACCCAAGTTCCCCAAAGTTTGAATGACACCCCGCCAGTAGTCTCTATTACGATCGGGAATCCGCTTACAAAACACGGAAAGGCATCATCGATTGAAAACTCTACAAGTTTGCAACGCGCATCCTCCAAACACATCTTCACCTCCACCGTCACATCCACTTCTAAAAAGAGTGTTAATGAGATGACAGCAAAGAGTGCCGCAACCGCCCGAGGTACTGAGACTACAATCCATCAAGCTAGCATGGCTCCTCATGCGAGTGTCACTGCATTGGGAACTGTCGAAAGTAAAGTGAACATACCCACACACAAATCTACACCAGGTAACAAACATACGACAACCGACCCCGCGACTCCGCCTCATCGAGGCATTCCCAACCCAACAACTCACTTAACCAAGCCAGGCTCTCCAAGCTTCCGCTCTTGGCCACTCTCCATCAGTAGCACGACACAATCAAGCAATTCTGCCTCATCTGATAGTCTCACGAGCACACCACCTCATCGAATCAGCTCACCAACCCAGCCTCTCACCCAACTTCCACAGCACCCTCATCTCCCTTCCGCAAATCCCGCGTGACACTGCCTCCCAGCAGCTCCAAGACGACTTTTAGCATGCATTCCTCGTCCACCGACTCTTCGGCAGCGATCGCCGTCCGCCTGACCTCTCCGCCCGCCAGACCTCTCCGCAGACCACGATTATGAGAAGTGACAGGGTCGAAGGGCAGGGGCGAATCGAGAGTTCGCGTCACGCTGAGAACTCGAGAACGGGATCATCTGAGAGCGGAAATGCAGAGGGAACCGCAGGAGGAGAAGGGACGAGCGCCGTCACTGTTACCGCCACACACACTGCCAACGGGGGAACCTGGGACCGTGAGGGTAGGCTGGAGACTTGCTGGGTTGGTGAGGTTGGTGATGATGTACGGGCTTTGAGTCTAACGTTCTAACGTTAGACGATCGAAGAAAGGGATTGGTGATGAGCAGAGTGTTGATTGTGGACGTCACAGCGCGCGATTCCTTAGGGTTGTGCGGTCCAAGTTGAGATGACTAATCCATGACCATGGCTCTGCGTACGCCGAGAACGCCGCTTCGAACGCCGAGATTCCCCATGGAGCTAGCAGCCTCTCGTTCTGAGCCGCACACGCGTCATCAGAGCTGCTGCCTGAAAGCCTTTCGTCTCAATCGGATCCATCACGCGTCAGCCATCAAGCCATCATCACTACAGCCATGCTATCGTCCGGCAGACCTACCTCCACCGAGCTCACAGCTCTGACCATCGCTATAGGGACTATCGGTGCCTTGTACGTCCTGCGACGTCATCTCTGGGGATCTCAGACTAGAATGTCGACCAAGGAAGAGACTTCCACTACGCAAGTGGCCGAATTCAGTCCGAACATACGCCAGAAGATCGGGAATGTCAGCGCGACGGACGACTGCAAAGTCAATGTCGGCATCTTTGGCATGCATCAGGGTAATGGTTAGATGATCACCCGCTTTACGATGAGACTACTATCTAATTCAGCCCAGAGGTAGACTGGAGCATGTTCCAGGGTCAGAGTGGGAGCAACAGCCAGGAGAACGGCGAGACGAACGTCGAGAGGCCCGATGAGGGGGATGCATCACCAGTACGCTCGGAGGGCGCGTGATATACATCACGTGAGCCGTTTGGCATTTGATGAAAACTCTGCAGCTTGAATTGTGACGGGGAATCTATGGGTAAACGATATATGGATCTTCTTTTCACTCTGCGCTCCCTAATTTAGTAACTCATTGGGCGGTGTAGCTCGTCTTTACCTTGCATCAAGCCGCAAGCTCCGACACAAAGATCTGTTCGTTTCCCGACTGCACTAGATTTCGCTTCGCGCGTTTGGAGCGATTCATCCCGATCGAAGTAACTTCCGAGCGTCCAGAAGAAGTGCCAGCAGACTTTGTATTGACGCTCATCTCGGTTCAAGATCATGACTTCCATGAAAGTGAGAACTGCACCGCCAGGAGTGACTGCCCACAAGTTTGCGCCTCTTCCTGATTGCTGATCGGCCTATCTGTCCCGGGAATGTGACTCGCTCGTCTGCAGCGCTCCTAAACGGACCTAACAGTCAGATACGTTTTGATAATGCCCAGCCATCCATGAGTGATATCGAACGTCATCTCATGGGACTTGACAATTTTCGACCTGCTTTGCCCAGCGGAAGAATAGAAAGCATGCGGAGTACACGTACGGCATCAACATCGTCAAATTTATATCAGTTCTAGAACTTGCAAAATGACAACCCTAAGACTCTCGTTAGGGTTGTTCGTTACGATTGGCCGGAATGTTACATTCAGGCATGGAAAATCCCTCGTGCTTCACTGGAATTTGACATCCCTCTGGTCTGGCTCGGACATCGGTGGGACGTAGAGCCTTGATCAGCGTCGGGGGAACAGTTGGGGACAGTTCCGGATCTTGACGTCCGCGGGCTGACCGAACTTACTTACTCATCGTAGCGAGTCGTGTAGAAGAAAACAGCGATTGATACGGCCTACGGAAATACACTTGATTACGGTGTTTATCAGGGCATACGCAGGAACAGATCATCGATTCGTGTATCCAGCTGGTACACCAAAATCACTTTGCAGCTGGAAAATGATGTACATGCGTATCGTGTAGTGAAAGAAAGGTAGCCTTTTCGAGATCGTTTGTCATCAAGCGAAACGGCCAATCGGATTGATGATTGCGTGCTTCGGCTGACGATGATCACTGGTCTAGTCGGGCTACCCGACATTGTTTATCGGTCGGCACTTCCTGCATGCAAAAATCCTGAAAGCGGCAAGCCGTTTTACTTTTAGGTTGGTGAATAGGTAAACGAAAAAGCCATTGAGGCTGATGAACCGATAATAATAGAAGTTATGAGAAAGATTCCACATAGCTGCAAGCCAAGACAGTACGCGACTATTCCGAAACCTATCCCGTAGTTGTATACCGGATTGTTGCCTGGAGCCAAATCCGGAATGTGCTGCACAACACGTAAATGAGCCGATTGAATAAATCAATGACAGATGAAAGGGCGAATCGATAGATCAGGCAAGGACGATGAGTGTCAATGTACTACTGGAAAGTCGTTGTTATGCATTCACAGCGATAATATACAACGCATTGAGCTTGAACATTACACTGAACGTGGATGTGGACGGCCAACACTCGACGTCTAGTTGAGGAGCATTGCGGGGCTGGAAGTGTTGGAATGCACACACAGATTAGCGAGATTGCAATGTGGTCTGGAGTTCTAGAGCTCGTATCGATCTTGACCGAACTTGGCACGTGAAAGCATGATACTTACAGGCTCACACTTTAGATGGGAGCATGTGACGCGATGATGCCCACTTTTGCCCCGTTGACTTTCCATCCGTTGTCGACGATCTTGAAGATGCTTCGAGGCCCACTGCCTTGGCATCGCGATCCTCGTGTTGCGATCGGATGATGAGCAGGAGGAATCGACGGGATCATTCTGATGCAGTAACCAAGCCGTTTAGGACAATATAGGCACAGGCGAAGCGTCGCTCTCAACCTCCGTTGGTGCTAGTGGGGGTGGGGACAGGGTTATTCGAAAGAGATGTAGAAAGTCAATCGCCTCGATCTGGGCCTTTTCTGGAACCAACCGCTCGTGAATAATCAGGAAGATATTTGATCCGCTTATAGGTGAATTGATCTCGGTACTACACTCGAACTGGCATATATGCTCTTGCCAAAACAGGTGCAACCCCTTGTCCAAGGCAGCATCGGTAGCTGACCGAGAAAGCTAGCGAGGCTTAGTACTCGAATCAATGTACGCGAGACCTGGATGTTGTTCACTTGACGCGATCCATTCGAAGAACACGTTCAGCACCCCCTCCGGCATAAATACCCGCAACCCATCCTCCTTGCTCCTCCATCATCCAACAATCAACACCATTCAGTAAACCCAACCAGAATTACCGTGCAGGACTCCTCATCCCAACCCTTCACTTCCCAAACATGCATCTCACCCCCGTCAACCTCCTCGCCCTCCTCGCGGCAGTGCTGAGCAGCGTCTCCGCCGCCGACAATTCGGCCGTGGTTTTCTCGTACTCGAGCAAGAATTGCACGAGCGGCCTCGTGGCGAACGGCATCTTCAACCAGGGCAGCCAAGTGACCTGCGCCAACGCCCTCCCGCCCAACTCGGGCGGCAGCACCCAGGTGCTCGGAGGCGGTGTAAGTGGAACAGACGATCGGTAACCTGGACTGGCTCCTCTGCTGACTATGTGGAACGCTGCTGCAGTGCAAAACCTTTTACTTCGCCGACGTCAACTGCAAGACCAACATCTTCGGAGCGGGCAACGTCGTGCCCGACAGCAGGTGCCAGTTCGGGGTGGCTGCGTATTCGGTTCAGTGCTGAACGCTGAGGAGGGATGCTGGTCGTGCGGCTTGATGGTCGCGGACTTTTGGCCCGGGGGCGGATTTGAGGGGTTCGTGGAGAGGGGCTGGCGAGTAGGTTGATCGTACGTAGCTGAATGACACATTCGTTTGATTATATGCAAGGTGGATGAAGACCGATGTTCAACCAGTTCGAGTGATCGCTGATGTGACTGTGTGGCTTGTGGATCCCAAGATCATCTCGTCCATGCTGCGAATGCAGCTTGAAAGTATCCAGGCTGTTGATGTGGGTGTTCAACTTCTGTCTGTAGGGATTCGATGGGCGGACGACCTAGGGGATGCCAAGTCGTAGATGTCGATGTTGAGAACTCCTTTACCCTACTCAACCTTTACGAACTTCGTTCCCGTTGTTATCCGTGATTCGAGAACCGCACGCATGTGCTTCGATATCTCTTCCAGATCTTCCGAGCTCTCCTGCTCCGGAACCCGCAGTTCATCCAAATGCCATCCTTCGAGTCCATGGAACAGGGTCGCCAACGCGCTTGACTTGAGCAATCCCAAACCGTGCGTAGATCGGCTCGAGACCATGGAGCATACGAGAAGGATCGCCGTTCCTGCAGTCAAGCTGATGGGCAGGATCAGCCATGGCCAGCGAACATTTACATGAGTCACAGGGCCGATAGCGGAGCCGTGAATCCACGTTGAATTGACGTTGTCCTTGCTCATGATCATCGCTGTCCATGCCAACGATATTGACTTGACTGCATCACTGATGGAAGAAATGGTGCTTTGATCTGCAGAAATCACATCGGCCAAGGTGGACCACATCGTGTCCAAGATTGCTTTGTCCACCAGGAACGCTGGTTCTCCCCGGACATCGGTCGAGAATGGAATGATGTTATCGGATTCAGAATGTCCCAGTTCGCAAAGCGGCATTGATGACGCCGAGTAATATGATCGACCGTTGTCCACCCATGCATGAACCAAAGTCTGAGAACAAAGTGCCAAGCTGCATAGGCTGACCTGTACTTTGCCAGCAACGAAACCCGTTCCGTCACTGTTGATCGTTGCCGGATCCGTTATGTTGACGGTGATTATGTCGAGTTCTCCATGCCCCTTGGTCGTCACGTTCATCTTGACTTGGGCCGGAGCTGCGGAATAGGTTATCTTGCCTTGATCCCAAGACGCGACACTGACGACGGTAGCTTCCAGACTTGTCGTAAACGGTGGCACTGGAGCGAACGAGCATGCATACCCTGCCGTGACTGTCATGGCCGGTTGAGCGAAACAGCTCTGGTTAACTTGAGCAGTGATGTCTTGGCAACGGCCGCACACAGCGAGCGAGGTGAAACGCGGGAATAGGCAAGTGGATGCCGAGCATTCGAAAGATGGACCAGTAGCGACCCCGTAGATAGAATCGGCTATGCTTTTCTGGACCAACCTTGTGCTAAAGTTGTTGGATGCCCACGCAGTCGCATTTGAGGCGAGAGCCGTTCCGTTGTGAATTACGGTGTCCCGTAGCGGATACGAAAGAACCTGTTGCGCAGATGGTTCATAACCGAGAGATAATATGGTGATGAATGCTCCCAGTGTCGCCTGGATAGCACAACCCCTCATGCCGAGATTCGCAAGAAACGTCAATGAACCCCATGGACCTCTGCTGGCTTCGTCAAACGTTTGAAGATCTTGCAAGCGTCGGGGACGACTGAAATGGAGCCACTTGAGTTGGCTCAGACACATGACGACTGGTAGCATCATCGAAGACTTTCCAACAGTGGCCAAGATGGAAATCACTGCGTTGGGTGTAATCGAGATGCGCCTGACCCACACATCCAGTGGTCGGTCCTGGAGTATGAGTAGCATAGCGACGACAAGACATAAGCAAGTGATGCTGAGTAGCATGGCACCCAATTCCCACCACCACCACCGACCGGCATATTTGGACTTCGGAGTCCTGGGATGGATACTATTGTCGAATGTAGATGATAAACTGTCCGTGGATACTGTGAAGCCTGCCTTGGATTTTGCTGATAGAAAATCCCACTTGTAGGCTCTTTTGGACTCCTGTAACACTCGCATGTCCGCTCGCAAGATATGTAGCCCGAGTGTAGACCGTGATTCCCGATCTCGAAGACAGAATCACGCAATCCAGATTTGTTCTCTTTGACTCTTCAAGCGTAGTACAAGAGTGTTCGAGAGGTACGACCTTGTCGTCGCAATGTAGTGACAAGTACGTGATCAGCAAGGAACTCTAGAATTTTCGACAAGACTTACTTAAGTTCTTGTGGGAACCAGCAAGCGCCATTCTTCGCAACGCAAGATCAGCCAACACTGTGGATGCCGATGAGTTTCAAGATAGTTCGGCGCTTGTCAGTATTAGAAGTGTTCCAGCTGAAGCGCGAAGTTTCAGCCCCGATATGCAGCTGTAAACATAAGCCTAAGCGCCAGGGGCTTCCAACTGATAATACCACCGGCTGACGCTATTGTCAAGCAAGGCTTGAGCGAGTCCAGCGTCTGCGTAGCGGCGGATACCCGTCAGCCCACGGCGCAACATGCCGTGTCGCCAACTGTGAACCAACTAATACTGCAGAAGCCTTCTCTAACACGTCAATCACCGAATCTATATACCGGTGAAAACCCTGACTGTTCTCAATAAGCAAACCAGCATGAGTAAGAGGATAATTGAGACACAAGCATTCAAACACATCGTTGTGATATTAGTACCGTTCGGCTCTTCTGTCTGCAAAGCGCATGCGCTGGATCTACCATAGAGAATCATAGTCTCTCGTATTCTAATTTTCAGAATCTGGATCTTGAATAGAGCGCAACGACGACTTCACACTCAGAAAACTGTTTTCGCTCACTACTACTTCGACATCCGATCGCAAATACCTAACATCCAGGCTCCGGTCCGGGGTCTTCCCTCTTGTTAACATACCGTGCGATGCCGTCGCAGGACAGTTATCCGTATTCACAAGGTAGTACATCCCTGACCATGATCGATTCACTTCGAGCGAGATGCTCAGAGATTGTAGTGACGATATCGGCAAGGCATTGATATCATCAGCCCAACATCCGGACCCTGCGAACTTTTCAGCGCTGTTGTCGAGATGGGCGTAGCGGACCGCCAGCACGTCCGATATTTGTCCATTGGTCTGCGCTGTCTATTCTCTCGAGAAGCAGGTCGTAGGTGTAGGACTCAGAGTTCTGGCTGTTTGTAGCCTTCACATGTGTCCATTAGATAAGAGAGCAGTAAGAAGAAAGCGCACAACTAGATCGCCTCGCGCAGCCACAATCGAAAGCAACATCACCCCCCCAGATCCCGACCCGAAGACCCCCAACCCAGCCCCAACCCCAACCAAACCCCCCCTTCCCCCTCACCTCCCAACCTGCCTCCTGATCATCTCCTCAGCAGCCCAAACCTTAACCCGGAACACCTCCTCGTCCCCGACCGACGTCCTCGCGCACACGGCGTCGAATCTGTCAAGCCACGTTCCCCCCACCTCCACCCCTCCCTCAGCCCCATTTTCCTGTTCCTTTCGCAGCACGCGGACCGTGGCCGAACCTTTCCCGCTCACCTCCCAGTCCGCGACGGCTCTCAGATCGGGGAACCGCTCGAAGGCCGAGTCCACGACCGGCGCGCAGAGGGATTTCTTCGCCAGCTGGAGGAGGTCGGATTTCGGGATTACGCTGACGGTGGGGTCGGAGGAGAGGGGGGCTGGGGTTGATGGGGAGAAGGTGGGGGAGAAGCGGAGGGAGCGGAGGGGTGGGTCTGCGTCTGTGATTCCTCGCTCCGCGAGAGGGGCCTCGGATGTGGGCGGCTTGCTTTCGGATGTGGACGTCTCGTCTGCAGGTGTGGGTGTCTCGTTCGCGGGCGTACATGTATCGTTCTCGGACGTGGGTGTCTCATTCGTAGTCGCGCCTGCCTCTTCCGCAGCCGGGGCTGTCTCGCCCATCTTCTCGCTCTCGAGCGGAGGCGCAGGTATCAGCATCAAAGGACACTTCCTCAGCACCAGCAGCTTCCTCAGCGTCTGCTCCGCGCGCTTGCCGCCCGTCTGCTCTTCCAAACTCGACTTGTACTTCCCCACCGCCCCGACGAACGCCGCGAGGTTGTCCGCGATGTCGATCTGGAGCTTGCGGTTCTGCTCGAGGGTCTCGTTCTTGATGGTCCAGGAGCCGAGGATGGAGCCGACGTCGATGATGATGCTCACGATCGGGAGGGCTTTGCTCAGGACTCGGAAGGCGGGGAGGGTGCGGAGGAGGACGTGCCCGGATTTGCCTGTCGGGAAGTCAGAGGTGGGAAACCGAGGAGGAATGGGGGAACTGACCGATCAGGAGCTTCGAGCCGACCGAGGCGCTGGCTACGAGGCCTTGGACTACGCCTTTGCTGAATTCGTTAGGGGTGTAGTGCGACTCTGGGATGGAATTGGAGCCGGGAGAGCCGGGGGACTTGGCGCCTGGGATTTGGGAGGAGGTGTAGGCGGCTAGGAGGGAGAGGAAGTTCTGCAGAGAGTCGTTCAGCTTTTCTTTGGCGGTTTCAATGTTTTGGAATAGCACTTCGAGCTCTTGAGACGCGGCGGTGAATTTCTCGATGACTTTCTTGAACGAGGCCGATGCCTCGGATTCGAACACGAACTTCTCGACTACCGTCGAGCCGGTGGTGACGGCTGCACCTCCAAGCGTCAATCCTAGGCCAAGCGGCATCAATGGGGTGAATATCATCAGAGCGCCCACGATGGATACGGCTGAGCTGGCCGTCGACACCACCTGAGTGGTCTTCAGATCCTCACTCAGACTGCGATAGACCTCGTCCAGCTTGGTCCCGGCGGCGTTGGATTCGCTCTTGAGCCGAGTCAATTTGCCATCCAGCTGATCGTGCAATCCGAGCATATGATCGAGATCATCAACGTAGGTCTCCCGCGCCAGCGCGACATTTTGCAAACTTGCACGGGCGTCATCGTCCATGGTTCGGTGTTTGGTGATGCAAAGGACGTAAAGTCGCTTCGAAAATCCGGGGAACAGAATGATTGATCTTCAATCGGAAGCGTTGGGTCCTGTGAATGCGGCGCGCAGCTGCAGCATGTACCTTATCGCGCAACACCACGTGCAGGGCTGAGAGGTCATGGAAGCAACAAGCAAAACGCCTCAGTTCAGGATGATAGGCTGAATTTGCGGGAGATAATGCGACCGCAACAGGGATCGCATTGGTTCCTGGAATCTTACAAGGGTAGATGTGAGGGAAGCTGGTTCGAGACTCCCACCACCTTCCTTTCTGAGCGGTACGTACACCATTGAGCTCCGAGGACTTCGCTTACGCTGAGCTTAAAACACGCTCACGTCCTCGCTCTTGACATGAAGAGCAAGATCTATCGGTTTCAATGATGGAGACACTTTGACAGCTACTCGACCCGTTGGACTTGGCTATACGGCAGCATGATGCGCCCCGGACGAATATTTACATTCGGCAACGTGGCGACATGGACCACTTTATCATTGTTGCTTGACTGAGAGACCCGACTCGAGGGAACTGGCCGCTGGACTGGCGACGACTCACAACAAACCGCAACATGCGCGACGCTGTCAGCCCAGAAAACCAGCATTATAAGGAATACCAGCCCAGACAGCACCGAAGATGGACACATTTGCGTTGGCTAACGTTTACGAATGACAATCTGTTCGTGACATTTTTTGTTTTATTCAGATATCGAGTTTGGTCTGCACTGGAGACGTGTACGATGCTGCCACATTACCGACACACATAATCCGCAAATTGTCACACATATCGCGATAGATAGAACGTCGCCTGGACGTATTAGAAGAAGAGACTACTCTCAAACACTTTTCAAGAACATGAGGTGGCTGGTGTTTAGAGTCAGGGAAGTACAGTGCAGTGTAAGCGGCAACATGAGGCTTTCAGCTATTTATATTGTTGAACTAGCGTGGACTATTGATTGGTAGGTTGTAACGCTTTGTTACTAGTTCCTTCGACCAACACGAAGTGTGGTGCTCTTACGACTATTGAGGTCGATTTTCTCCACGCCGCGATAGATGACATCAAACGTCTCCTTCATGACAGGCTCAATCACATCAATCACTAAGTTCCGCCATGGAAACGCTTGGTGCCCGGCTCGATTAAGTGGTGCTCCATGGGTGCTTGGAAACGAGATTTCATGATTCAATTCAGCCATTGCAGTGAATCGAATCAGGCAAGTAGACGATAGATTATCATTCCATCTTCCGTCTTCACAGTTTGTTCCGCTTTCATGAAAACCCGCCGAAAGTCTGATAAGTATCGACGTAACCCGTCGCATTCGCCGCCGATGGTGGGATATACCAAAACCCTTGCTCATCCACCCTGCCCGCATTGTAAGGCTCAAGATAGTCTTGACTCTTGCAGAACAGCTGAAAATTGTTATTGTCATAGTTCGAGCTGAACTGGCACTGCACGACGAGCCCCGTGGGCTGTGCCGTGGCCAGGACCGACGTCGGTATGAAGTTGATCTTCCCGTCCATGTCGTTGCCGTTGATGAACGCGACCTCACCCTGATCCGACATGAGGGTGCAGTCCCGATCGCCCCCGGGACCGTTAGGGTTATCGGGACCTTTGCCGAGGGTAAATTTCTGACCGTCACCGCCGGCGGAGAATTGCATGCCGTGATCAACGACTTGGGCTTTGTTGTTGTCGGTGTCGGGGTTGCGGTAGTTCTCGAGGGGGAAGTACTGGTTCACGACGTAGAAGGTTTCACGGGCGTCGATGGTTACGAGGGTGAACGACTGTGAGAGGGTCAGGTCGGAAAAATGAGATCGAGGGAAAAGCGGGCTGGGGAGATTACCGTTTCAGTCGTGGTTTCCGTTGCAATTCTTGTCCGTCTGACGGTGTTCGTCGCGGTAGTTTTCCGTATAGTGACCGTGGACGTGGATGTCTTCGTCGATTGTACCTGTGACATGCGCATCAGAAATGATATAGACGGAGTGGAATACGGCGAGGTGCTCACCGTCGTTGGCTTCACCACGGTCGTGGTCTTGATACTCGCGACCGTGACGGTTTTAGTCGAAGTCGGAATCGACAGGCATTTGCAGGCTGAGGACAAGGCCGCGCCAGAGGTGTAGGCTGTCAAACATGGTGGCCGACTCAGTGAGCTGGTCGCACGCTTCCGCTTCTGCGGGGGAGATCCATCGAAGGTGCACCCGCCAGGCCACGGATAAAAGTTTTCGAATACATAATGAGTGTCGCTGTAGGTACCAGTCTCTGTCGTGATGCTTGTGCTCGTGGTCGTGGCGGTTGTTCTAGCTTCCCGTCAGTATGGAAGATAATTCACCGGATACACGGCTCGTGCATACATGATCGTGGTAGTGGCCGTACTGTTGTTCGATTGTCAGTGCAAGGCTACATCAAATGTTATCGAAACATCTCTCACACTGGCTGTACAACGGTCGGCCCGACGCGAGTGGTGACCGTTCCAATGGTTATCGTGGACGGCTTGATGACGGTCCTTCAAGACTTCAAATTAGTCGGTGGTCTCAGCGGAGCGGACTGATGTGTCATACGATGTGGAGGTCGTCGTGACGGTTGTAGTCTTCGCCGGGATCTTGAGGTAAGATGAGCAAAAGGCTGTGCCGGATGTTTTGCAGCTCTTCGCCTTGACGGTGGAACAGAATGAACCTGTCGTCGCCGCGGTGGACAAGCCGACCAACAGAAAGAGCGCAGGCAGATACATTGTGTGTTTTGCGCAGCGCGGGACAAGGTGACCTCTGTCGGGTGCGAGATCTGACTCTCATATAGCGAAATCGCCATCGCGTATTGATATGTCTGGTGAAAAAAGCCGAGCAAGAAGGATCGTGGATGTACCTGGCTGAGTTCGTGGAGAGCTGCGCCGTGAATCGTAATGATTTCCTTTGGTCAGTTCGACACGTTACGTCAGCCAGCAAATACTCTCAGCCCACCTCAATTTCGTTCTCGGCCGTGTTGTCCGCCGATTTTGGCCAATCCGGATGATCAGGGTACCG